>JASANC010003918.1:0-25040 GCA_030248135.1 Theristus sp. LFF4_11
CAGCATTTGGACTTTTTGAATTTTTGACAACATTTTGAATTTAATGAAGTTTTTGAGCATCGTAACAGCTTGGATGGACGTCCGGACTCCGGAACAGTTTTTCTGATTTCCTGAAGCTAAAAATCGAAATTCTGAACACTGAAAAAGCTGTTGGCATCTGATGGCTATTGCGTGCCACTGCCGTGCAATGCAGAGCGCTTGTCACACAAACCCAGCGACAGTGATGTTTCACGTCAACACTGGGTGTTTTGATCAACAATACCTCCTCAATTGCTTCACCAGCTGTGCGCTTTTTTTTACTTCCAGATCTATAAAGTTTATTAGTTTGACGGCGCGTAAATAATTTCTCTAGAACGCGCACGCACTGTGCAGCTGTGCTGCAGCTAGAAGCACGTTCAGAATGCATAAAAAGCCGCATAGCTACGGAGCAGTTGTTGGGTGCGCTGATGAACTTTGCGAACGCGTGTTGTTGCGTAGCTGCCCCACAGCTGCACGCGCCTTGCGAATGCGTAAAAAGCGCATAGCTATCATTCTCCTGTTGGGGGCGCTAATGAAACAACGCGAACGCGTTTTGCAGTGTTTAATAGCCGCGCGTGCTTAAAAAACATTGTATGAATGCCGCTTAAAACTACTGCCATCCCATTTCATAAACACACAACACATCCAATCCTGTTGACGTGTCTGCCTGTACGCTGACGTAGCGTTACACGAATGGGTGAGTTCAAAAAGGTTTTGTGGCGTTTTTTTATAAATTTGAAACATTTGTCGCGGAATAACCACTTACGCGTTTTTTTCAATTCCTAACTGGTCTTCCTTGCTGCCTACTGCTGATCCCGTTTAATAAAATCATCATCAACTAGTAGAATTGAATCGCTTGTCTCACCATTTTCAAGGAACAGAGAAAAACAACCGTGCCCACCATGAACGCTTCTGGCGGTCCTGGTCCTGGTCAGTTCAATTCAAGCAGCACAGTAACAACATTCGTGTTTAGTGTTTTGCGAAAGAAGAAGTGTACAACAAATGTAAACCTGGTAAATGGCTTCTTAAAACCAACAGAAAACCGCAGAACTGGCAGGAGACGATCGGCGCGATTTAGTTCAACAGGAACGATGCGGTCGAAAGAAAAGGACACGAGTAGTACGCCGGCGACACTGGAGGACTACGATTGGTACCATGGACTCATGCCACGGCCAGACATCAATAGAATGCTCCGCAAACATGGACAGTTTCTGGTGGGCAAAAAAATGAACGGAGGTTTTTCGAAATTCACGGCAAAGTCCGGTTTATTCAGCAAAACTTGAAATGTCCAACAGAGTCCAATCAAGGCCTAAAGCTAAATCTTTGGTACCTTGACACCTGCACCCTGCAGGTTTCTGAAACCTGCCAGTATGAGAGTTGCGCCAAAATTGTTACTGTGTTGACTATGCTTCCGGTAACCGAACAGAGTTTGCGACACAATTTTCAGGTACGCGACACGGAAGTGGAAGGGGCACGAAAATACGTGATCAGCATCTTCTGGGATGGAAAACCACGACATCTTGTCATACACACAAACAGTGACGGAAAATACGGCATTGACCCAAACGGCCAGCATTTCAACACTGTGCCCGAACTGATTCGCTTCTACTTTGTGCGGTTTTTAATATTAATCAGCCAATCAATCAAAACAAAACAAAACAAAACAAAACAAAACAGAAACAACTGAATTCATTCAGGAACGCCGGTTAACGTTGAACCCGTTCCAATACTCCCTGCTTTCTCCAGTCCCACGACAGGACTGGGAGCTACGCCACGAACAGATCACGTTGGAGAAGAAAATTGGTGAAGGCGCATTTGGAGAGGTTCGCGGGATTCCAAACAGTTTGTAGTAAAACGTCGTCCTTTCCATTTTGATAAAAAAACTTTTCAAATGTTTGTCAGGTTTTCTTGGGCACCCTCGACAAGCGTGGCGAGCGTATTCCGGTGGCCGTGAAACGAAGTCACGAGAAGCAGGTGCTTTCAAAAGAGCAGATCCGTGAGCTTATGAACGAGTCACGTCTGATGCACAAACTGAAACATCCGAACATCGTCAAACTGCACGGCGTCGCCGCCGAGAAAGAGCCAGTCATGATCGTCATGGAATACGTCGGCGGAGGGTCGCTCGATTCGTATCTGCAAAAGAATGGAATGAAAGTCATGCCGTACACCAGGGTGAGCGATCAATTATTGTGGATTTATTCAAACGTGTCCGGACTAAAATGACGTCCTTTGCTTTAAAAACGCCCGTTTGTCAAAGTACAGGCACCAAAATGTCAGTTTGGTGTGACTGATTCGACATTCACCATTTGTTCACGGGAAGAAATTGGCTAATTGGAAAATCTGGTTTGCTGTGAACGGCAAGCGCATGTTTTGCAGCACATGACGTCATTTCAGTGGGACACGTTTGAAAAAATAGGTCATACTAAAAAAAAGCCACGTCATATTTGTCGCGCAGTTGAGTTTCGAAACGTTTTTTTCTTTCATTCAAATTGCGCGCGCTCTTTGCACACTGAAAAAAAACTGAAGAAAAAGGAATTACTCGGCCATTCCGTATCATCGAATCGCATGAGGATTTTGAAATTGGACAGTGGAGAGGTGCTACAAAAGTGAAGAATAAAACAAAAACAAACACCATAATTATAGCTGAAGTACTGCTCTGGCGGTGCCAACGGTGTTCACTATTTGCACACGCGTGTCCCGCCACAGATGCACCGTGACATTGCAGCCCGCAATTGTCTGCTCGCCGAAAATGACGTCATAAAAGTGTCCGACTTCGGACTGGCCACCGAAGGTTTACATTATCATTTAGCATTCGACCGTTGACGTGCGTAACAAAGGGGCAGGTTAAAATTCAATTTACTGCTGACTGTTTGCGCAGGTCAAAAGTTCACGATGACGAAACACACGAAAGTGCCGATTCGCTGGCTGGCGCCCGAGATCTTTCGCACGGCGACGTACTCGTTGAAGACAGACGTCTGGGCGTTTGGCGTGCTCTGCTGGGAGATCTACATGGACGGCACCGAGCCGTACCCGAACATGCGCGCGGCCGAGGTCGGCCAGGCCGTGCGCGACGGATTCAAACTTGACCTGAACGAAGTGCCGCTGATGCCGCCGGAGGTCGCCTTTCAAAACTCTCTTTCTTTCATTCACGTTCAAGAATTCATTTTTTGGTTTCTTGTTGAAAATTCTGTTTCAGGTAAAAGAAATCGTGACAGCTTGTTGGTCAACGGAGCCGGAACAACGGCCAGACTTTGAGAAAATCAAATCAGATTTCGACAAGTTACTCGAAATTCTGAAGTAGTAACTGAAATACAACTAAAAAGTGCGTTGCTAATTGATGTAACCAACTTTGTGTGACAATAAAATGAGAGAAAACAAGGCCTTTTGAATTCCAACTTTACTGGCCGTCTGCTTTGTGATATCATTAAATTGCGGAATGTGTACAAAAATAATACATACCGGTAATAAATTATTTCAGCCGTAATTCTGAGAAGCGTAATAGCGGTCAATAAGCATTCTCCTTGAGAGATTCATATGATCTTATTAGCTGTATTTCGCACCATCTGCTGTGATGGTGGAACTATTGCAATTCAACAGTACAGTTTCTTGGATCGCTGCAGAAATGTTTCTGACGGATGCAGCCAAACTTGTGATGACGTGCATGCTGTTGTTCGTGAGTTGTTCCAATCGAACGAGATCTTGATTTGGCCCGACCGCTACCGCAAAGACGCCGTCGTTGTTCGCCGTTCTCAACAGGATTTCCTGTCCAACTCCTGTGTCCTCTGGCTTTTTGCAACATTTTGCGGCATCGTCCACGCTTAAATTTTAGTTGACATTTTATAAAAATCGGCTATAAAATGTAACATGTAAAACATACATTTAGAACTGGCGCTGAAAAAAGACAGTAAACTTATAAACTCACAATCCCTGCACGATCATTACCACAAAGTTCGGCGCGTAACTGCGATCTTGGAGTGGCGCGTTGAGCAGGTTGGATAAAGCCAACCGTAAACCACTGAAATGCAAATCCCCACAAACTTCACATTGTTGACAATTGAAAGAGATAGAGAACGCACGAATCAAGATTGGAGGCGCCAATGATGTCCGTCAACCGAATGTCGTTCACTTTCTGCCGCATCACGTTCAGCTCATTCGCTGTTTCCAAGTCAAAATGCACTTTCGTCAGCGCGTCGTCAGGCCCCGAAAATGTGATCAGCGCCGAGTGAATGTCCAGATGTGCGTGATCGTAGTCAACAACTGCTGCTGTGATGTTCAATGTGGCGTGTAGGAACTGAAGAAAATAACGTGTCATAAAGCTCAAAAAGCAAAGAAATCAAGTGAACGACAAAACACCGCAACAAATGAAAACAAACAAACTGCTTTTCCGAACGGTGACAGTTGCTCAGATGTTTCGACGACGTAAACGATGTCACCGAAACAACGATCAGTAAACGTGCATTCCAACGTGTGGCAGTGCATTGCATCTGCGACGCTCGATGCTGGTAAACTGACGCCGTCGTTGGAGCTGTCGAGAAGGAATGTCTCGCCTGGAGCAAAAAACAACAGAAAATGCCGAAAAGGAAGGATGTGTCGTTAATTGACGTGCATTTGAATCAGTTCTTACCAGTATCACCGCTGATTTTTCTCAATTCTGCATAAGCATTTGGATCAAAGTTGCCAGCTTCTGTCTCAGCCACACCAACGGTCATTATAGCGACGTTATTCTGTCGAAGTTGTAAAGCACTACCCTCTGGGTTGCGTGTGTTCGCTGAATGTCTGACGCAAAGTTGGCAAATATGTTTCCTGTGATTCACAATCATTGTTTACCAATTATTTATTGACGTCTTTCTTACTTGGTGACCGCAAAATAGCACAGTGTTATCGTGGATGAGAATCGGCTCTGTCGATCAAGGAAATGCTTCACAAATTGTAGAGCCCTGAGATATGTTTTAACAAATAACAATAATTTGCATAGCTGTTGCACGCAGCGTTCTGGAAACAAGTACGGTATGGCCGATTAAACATGGCATCTTTTTCAGGGTTCAAGGAGCGCGCGAATTTTGAATGTAAGAAAAAAAGACGTTCAGAAATCAAATTGTGTGCCAAATTTGACGCGTTTTTTTAAACTAATGGATTATCCGCGCTATTCTGTTCATTCTTTATCCCTTGTACACATGATTGGAATTACGTTGGCTTTTTTGAAAAAGACAACTCCTAGTCTGCGGCTGATCCCGCCTTGATGGACTGCCTCATTTATTCGGCCATACTGTATATGAAACAGACCCTTGGTGCATTTCTGGGGAAATTCTGAACTCATTTTAATGGTCAAACTGTACCTGTCAACATCATACAGATCATTCGGCTGGAAAGCGATTTGTTCAATATGCTCACGAACTGCTGATGCGTTGCTTTCAAACTCGCTGTTCTGGTAGACAAGGTCAGAAAACACAACCGAAGCAACACGGACTTGATTCGCTCGAACGCTGAATGCGGGCAGCAACTTTTGGCTTGCGTAGGTCTTGATCTAAAATCTTTCGTCATTGCAAATGTTTTTACATGTCTACCTTTGTCAAGCCAAAAACCTTACATTATCAAATTGGCGCTTTGTCAGGGAAGGAGAGACGCCAAAAATAAGCACCAAATCCATGCATTGGCACCTTGACAACAGCGGGCTTCCACCTAAAAAAATCTCAGATCTTTTTATGTTTTTAAAAGTTTTTATGTTGCTTAACCAATTAGTAATGTTCCCTTTTTATGCAGACATTGCCGTCAGTACAAAAAATTTTACAGCCAAAACAGCTATAGAAAATCAATCGTACCTTTAAAAACTTATGTTTTCATGGTACCTAATACAGTTCCCAGTAAAGATGGAAGGAATGTGAGAAGCCAGGTGCTGTCCGTGTCCACCAATCAATCAAAAGTAAAGTTTGCGATCACAGCGAATGGGCGAGGAGTGGACACATTCAGCACAAGGTTTACAACAAAAATGCACGATGCAACTCGCACTCTCGTGCACATCGACATGATCGAATGTGACAGAAAAAACATTTGCTTTGTTTTCTGTTTTCTCTTTCTACAACGCACCGGATTGGTTGATTTTCAGATCGCAGTAAGTAAATAATCAAAAATTCACGAACTAGAGGAACGGTTGCGAAAAACGACAAAGCCGAGCAACATCGCAACAAAGACAATCAGCACCACGCCCGCAGCCACAGCGACTGAAATCTAATAATAGAAAAAAATTTGGGATGATTAAAAAATTAATCAAAAACAAAAACTTATGGTCATAAATTAGTCACCTTCCGCTTCGAAATCTTGCCATTTGTGAGCATCCAGAACTTCCACTCAGACGATGAAACATTTGACTTTCGTGAATCTTTCTTGATGGGCACCGTAATGTTCAAATATTCAAATAATTGGCACGGTGAAAACCATACTGTTCGCGTGTGAACGCTGTCGTACAGCGGAATTTGACTGTTTTCGTTGGTCAGCAGGTGCGTCACGCTGCGCAGGATCTGCAGCCGCTTCTGTTCGGTGACAGTCAACGCAAACGCGACTCGTTTTGCATGCTCGCTCAACGTCACTGGTGGCTCGCCTAAAATTCGAAAATGCATAAATGAACGTGTGAAACCGGCAACAAAGTACGCGTAACGTGTGATTTCAGTTCCAAATCATACCGCTGGTGATTGGCTCGTTTGTCTTTGTAACAGGAATAATTTTCAGGGGTGGCACATTTTCGTATTGCAGCTGCGAATCGGCTGCCAACTCTGAATAAACGGTTGACTCTGTCAGCCGACTGCAGGTGCTGGGGCGTCGCTGAAAGTGTTGTTGGTCGAGCGCCGTGTAGGGAGGCTCATAGTCACTTCGATCACTGCGATCAGACGGCTCACGTTCGACAAGCATGTTTTGTCTAATTTGACTGATTCAGTGACAAGTAACGAGTAAGACTAAAAGCGTTGTTTTTATCAGTGTGTTTACTCCATGCTCTTACAGATAACAACGGTTTTCGTGACAAGTGCAACTTATGCAATAAATATTTACTACCGTTCAGTGAACATATACAACGAGACAGTTGTTTCTGGTTCTGCTGAAATGAATCAGTGGTTGCCACGCCCGATTTATTCAACATTGTACGATTCACCGAGTTTTTTTTTCACAGATTTGAAACTGTTTGATGCCACATGATGGGGGCGCGGCATTGTCCATTAAAAACAACGTGAACCAGTGCGTTTTCCTTTCTGAAGTATTCAAGAAAGTACAATGGAACACAGAAAAAATCATTTTGAACGACAAACACGACCTGGGTTTGGACCCACATGCTTCAAAAGGTAGGTCCAAATTGACGTCGAACGATAACTTTCATGAAAGTTTTTGCCAATTTTAAGGACTAAAACAGTATCTATCTGAAAATTTTTGTCTTCGAAGTCATAAAATGAGTCAATTTTTGACCAAAATTGACCATTTTTGCTCGTAATTCTTGAAAATTTTGCTAATTTTAGGTAAAATACGCGTTTATACTTGATTTTTAGTGTATTCACTGTAAAAGACCAAAGATAAATTAAAGCTGCATAGTATCTTTTAAAAAATATATGATAAAACAAAAAAAACTGTAACGTTACATCCCGTAAGTTTGTCGTTTACAGTTTATTGTACCACCCCTCTCTTGTCCATGCAACGGACACCATATGGAACAGGTGCAGTGCAACGGACAACATACAACTTCTTACTGTAATCGTAGTAATTACATTTAATGGCGTCGTAAAATCATCGACAGACGCTTAGTATTCACTTTTAAGTATTCACGCAAGAGAACTAGCTAATATTTAAATACGCATGGCAGCAATAATACGCATACCGTATTACCCCCATTAAACCCCCTTACCCCCCCCCCCCCCGCCCCGGGGGGTGGGGGGGTGAGGGGGGGGGGGGGGGGGGTGGGTGGGTGGGGGGGGGCGGGGGGGGGGGGGGGGGTTGTAAAAGGGGGGAAAGGGTGGGGAGAGGGTGGGTTTTTGTGTTGTGGGGGGGTGGTGTGTTTTTAACCCCTTTTTACCCCCCCCCCCCGGGGGGGGGGGGGGGGGGGGGGTAGGGGTATAATAAATTGAAATACGCATGGCACCAATGTATGTCGTAATGGTCCTTGTAACGGACCCTTCCGTCGTAAATCATCGACAGACGCTTAGTATTCGCCTTTAAGTATTCACCGCAATTAATTCACCGCAATAAGGACGCCACATAGACCAAGGGCAGTGTAATGGACAACACACAACTTTGTACTCCAATCGTAGTAGTTGCGTTTATATGACTCGCAACAATAAAGGACGCTCTGTATTCAGGTTACAGTATTTGCCTCCAGGATAACAGTTAGTATATAAAGAAAACGGAGGTTAGAAACATACTGCATGCCATTTTTTACTTACAGTATCACCGAATAAATAAGGCAGCCCGTCAAGGCGGGATCAATTGCAGACTAGCAGTTGTCTTTTTCAAAAATGCCAATATAAATCTTAATCATGTGTTCAAAGGAGCAAGAATGAACATAATAGCACGAAGAATCCATTAGTCTGAAAAAAACACGTCAAATTTGGCACACAATTTGGTTTATGTACGTCTATTTTCTTCCAGTCAAATTTCGCGCGCTCCTTGCACCCTGAAAAAAGCTTCCATGTTTACTCGGTCATTCCGTACGTTGTTTTCGTATTTTTGGAATATCACGAATGTTCCTTGCAGATAACGTACATTCAGCAATCAAAAAAATGTTAGCGTTCGATTCTAACGACGATATTAGACGACAAGTCAGACAGCGGCAATTGAGCTACGAGCTCGTTCAACAGCTAGGGCAGGAAATAAGACAAAGTTTAATCGAGGCGCCGACCGAGTTATTTCGCGACGAAGTAAACGGCGAACAGCGTTTGCGCATTGATAAGTCGATTGGGTTGACTGATCACTTCCTGCAGGGCCCGATTCTGCAACACGCGGTCGAAATCCTTGATACACAAGGATCGGACATCGAGACAACGCGTTACGGTGGACGCGCACGTTTGCAGCCGTATGTGTTTTTTTCGTTTTATTATAATTTATGAAAAGTCAAATATTTAAAAAAATATAGACTTTAAGGAATTCTCAGATTAGAACAGGTGGGAGTTAGACTTTTCTTTCTAGTTCATTTCTACAATTTAGTTTCCGACGTTATTTGAAATCTTGAAAACGTCATTCATAAATAATGTATGTTTAAATAAAAATTTGTATCAGGTTATATCGAGCGCGATATAGTCCTGTAATGCACGAACTCATTGAAGCGGTTGGCGGGGCGTGCAACGTACCGTTCAATTACGCTTCGTTGAAAACGTAAGTGAACCTAATAAAAGAGTACAGTTTCGAATTTTTGAAATCGGAAAGAGTTGCATTTGATAGTTTTCGTGCGTTTTCAATAGGTTTCGACATGGCAGATACTATGCAGCTTTAATTTATCTTTTGTCTTTTACAGTGGCATCAATCAACATGAATGTTTTTGACAGATACACTTATGATAGCGCGTTCGAACTGATTACAACGTTCAAGGTTCGACATCCGTTAACAAACGAAATTATGATTCCATGCAGAAGGTTGATTATTTTTTTTCATTTTTGATTAATTTTTTCAGCATTTAAATTCAAAATTTAATTCAAAATGTATTATTATGACTCTGCATTTGCTTGATTTTCAACGAGAGTCTGGCGGTTTTTTGAAAATTGTATCATTTCGCAACTTGACACGTTACAACTTTGTTGCGTCGCACCTTGACAATAAAACAATTGAATGGAGATTGTTCGAACTGCAATTGCGATTATTTTGATATTTGCTTTAGTTCTTCAATAACACACACACACACACAAACGGTCAAAAAACAGTTTTCCCCCACACACGAAAAACAGAAATTCAGAGTATGCCAAGAAATAACCATTTTGATATTTGCTTTAGTTCTTCAATAACACACACACACACACACAAACGGTCAAAAAACAGTTTTCCCCCACACACGAAAAACAGAAATTCAGAGTATGCCAAGAAAATAATTCTTTTTTCTATTGCATTTTTGGGTTGCCCTACAACTTTAAACTGGGTAAATGTTGCGTAACGTTGTGAATGTCTGTTAACGTTCAATATTCTTCCTTTTTTGAACTGACTTCGTTTCATTTCAAATCCTTTGTACGCTTATTTTTTTGGATGGATTGTATAACACACAGCGCAGTTGTGTTTTGAACACGACAGAAGCCATTCGAGTGAAATGGAATTGTATTCTAATTATCCAACGACGTCGGCGCAGTGAAGAGAAAGTTCAAAATCCATTCTTTCAATCGTATCGTCGTCTGTCATTCAGATCACTACGAAAGTGTCATTCAGTGCACTGAGATTGTGCGGCAATTTGAATTTGAATTTGAATTCGTATTCGTATCGTCGATGAAGTGGATTATCTGTTTTGTTTTGAACAGTTTTGACCGGGCAGTCATGAGTTTGATTCTCGCTAGTTATTTTATTTGTTAATGTTTCGTCGTGTGTGACAGTTTTCGTGATTGATAACTTGTTTTGAAAAAAGTTCAAAATTCAAATTCTCAGAACCTCAGCTCAGTCAGCTCAGTCAGTTCATCGTGTTTTGTTCGTGTGGTGGTGAATGCGTGATGTTATTGATTGTTTCATTGTATTTTGTACTAACGGGTATTACCTATTTCGATGCTTCGGCATCGTGTCACTACCTTGGTAAGATAAACGTTACATCGTTAAAAAAAGAAAGGCGAATGGCACCGGCACGTTTTTATCAAGAATGATGTCCGATTGTCCCTGTTAAAGTTAATCCATCCGATCCAACCGAACCGACTTGCAATGTAAAAATAAAATTCACGTTGACAAACAAGCGACGACGGATTGAATTTCCAGCTTGATTTGAAATGATGAGTGTTCAATTGAGCAGGTTGATGTCTAGTTTCTGGATCCTGCCAATTTCACACTCGTTTTTTCAATCATTTTCAAATAACCAGCAAATGGATGACATAGAAACTGCTGATTATTGAAGTTACCATTAACGACGATCAAATCAAAGTGCAACACCGAGGCAGTGCGTTGCTGGGGTGAGCGAGCTGAGCTTTTGATTTCGTTTCATTTTGAAATTGGGCTATTGGGTAAACAATAATTCATGGTGAGCCGAATTTTTTTTCATTCAGTCGCAGTGGCACCAGTGTTTTACAGCGGTTCACGTTTGTTCATGCGTCGCGGACGGCTTCGGATCAAAAGGGCAAAAAACTTTTCAGTGCGGTTTACTCAAAATTCTTTGATGGTACGGTTTGGTAACCGTCATTCTTGGTTACCGCGGCAACACTAGTGGTGGCGACTAGGGTTGGTAAAAAACCGGTTTTTATATTGCCAGAAAAAAACGGTTTCTTTTCCGTTTTGAAACCGTTTTAAACCCGAAAAAACTATCCAATTTGCTATTTTTTGCTACCCAGTGCTACCCAATTTTTTGTTTCAAATCAAATCAATTTCGCTTTTATTTATTTACAGGGCAGCACGTTCAATAAATTGAAAACAACGACTGGGCAGTGACCGTGTAGGTGTGGGGAGCGGGGGGGGGGGCGATCTTTTTGCAAGCTGACCCCGATTAGAGGGCGAGATTTTCAGAACTGCAAAGTGAAACCGGAAGCGGATGGCGTTTGAAAAAAATATTTCATCAGTTACCGTTTCAAATCTACAACGTCGTCAGTCAGTCCGCATCTGCACTTGGTTTAGCAGTCACCTTGTCTTCATCGTATTTCACTTGACCCTTGACACGTTTTTGTCGAAAATAGAGTTTACATTTTATCAATCACACAAAGAATTGTGATTTTTAAGCACGAAGTTTAAAAAATTTTCAGGAAAAAAACTGAAGAAAACCGTTCTAAAAACGGAAAAGAAACCGGTTTTTTTCCTGTGCCAACCCTAGTGGTGACCATGCCATCATGACGACCAGACGGTGAGAAATTGAACTGAGCATTTCTGAGCACCAGACTTTTGTCAGTTTTGGTATGGTAAGCTGAAGAGCCGCGCTGCGGCAGTTTTGTTAGCCTGTCTGAAAGTCGTCTTTTGGTTGCAATTTTTTAATGAGCCCGGGAGCGACGTGTCGAGGCGAACGCCCGCGAACGCTGCCGGGTGCACACGATCGGCGGTGCGTTCGATCGGCTGCGTGCCGCGGTGCCGGCGTTGTCGCCCGACCAGAAACTGTCGAAGCTGTCGATACTACGCATTGCGCGCAAGTACGTGCTGCGCTGCTGTGTAATGTGTGTGTTTCTCTAAACCTGTTTTAATGTTTTGATAGATAATAGCTGAGCCGAAACAAACCTCTCAGATAGAAATAGATTCGGAAAATTTTTACGGGGCGCCCCTCCGAAAAAAAAAACTGGCCATAGTTGTTCTAGGGGGGCGGCCGGCCCCCCAAAAATTTTGGCCAAAATACCGCACGTACCATAAGACAGGAACCTAAGGCTTCGCGAGCCTTTATTAGAAGAAGAATTCTTCAATTCCCGGCGGTGGGGTTTTTGAACAATCATTTTATTCAAAATCTTCAAATCGAATCTCAGGGAAACTACAGTATGGCCGAATAAATGAGGCAGTCCATCAAGGCGGGATCAGCCGCAGACTAGGAGCTGTCTTTTTCAAAAAAGCCAACGTAATTCCCAATCATGTGTACAAGGGATGAAGAATGAAAAGAATAGCGCGGATAATCCATTAGTTTAAAAAAACGCGTCAAATTTGGCACACAATTCAGTTTATGAACGTCTTTTTTCTTTCATTCAAAATTCGCGCGCTCCTTGCACCCTGAAAAAAGCTGCCATGTTTAACCGGCCATACCGCAACTCCAGCGGCTGGCAAATAACTAACTAACAAAAAATTCGGCTACCGAGTAAAGAATTTTGCTCTGGTGTTACGGCATGTGCGGTATTTTGGTTTCCTGGGATCTGCGGTCTTTTGGTCACGAAAAACGTCAAAATGTGCGGTCTTTTGTACGCAATCCCCCCCCCCGCGCCTCCAAATTTTTGCAGCTATCTGTCAATCCATAGTTGTTCTAGGGGGGACCCCCCAAAAATATTCGAATCTATCTCTTTCAGAGTTTTTTCGGCTCAGCTGTTATCTATCTAAAAAAAATTCTCAGCCAGCTATCTATCTAAAAAAAATTGTCTTCGAAGACAGAAAATGATCAATTTTTAACTAAAATTGACTATTTTTGCTCGAAATTCTTGAAAAATTCGTTGATTTTAGGTAAAATACGCGTTTATACTTGATTTTTTTGCGTGTTTTAAGCATTAAAATCATACTCGTAGTCTGTAGCGCAGGTGTAGGGCTTTCGTCTACCGTTCTGTAGGTGGAAAGTTTGAACTCCGCTGCGGAGTGCGGACAATACACATAATGGAGTAACTAAAGAGACCAATAACAACTAATGGTCTACTCCCTCCAGAGCCGAGGGTAAATTGGGCTCGGGACAGTATTGCCCGTTTCCGCCGGAGATTTTGTACCTTATGGTTTCCGGTACTGGCGCGCGACTAAATTAAGAAAAAAATATTTAACTATTTTTATAGCTTTTTAGCGTTTTAGCTACGGAATGACCGAGTAAACATGGCAGCTTTTTTCAGGGTGCAAGGAGCGCGCGAAATTTGAATGAAAGAAAATAGACGTTCAGAAACCAACATGTGTGCCAAATTTGATGTGTTTTTTTCAGACTAACGGATTCTTCGTGTTATTATGTTCAATCTTGCTCCCTTGAACACATGATTATGAGTTATGTTGGCATTTTTGAAAAAGACAACTCATAGTCTGCGACTGATCCCGCCTTGACGGGCTGCCTTATTTAATCGGCCATACTGTATCTATCTATCTAACTTCAAAATTTTGACCGGTTCCCCAAAGTTACATGCCCCCCCCCGCCCCCCCCAAAAAAAATTTTTCCAGCTATCTATCTGGAAAATTTGCTCCAGCTATCTATATCCCCCCAACACCCCGGCTCTGGAACAGCTATCTGTCAATCTGAAAAATTTGAACTAGCTATCTATGTCCCCCGCCAACCCTCGGCTTTGGAACAGCTATGCTGAGAAGGTGAAGATTTTCGTAAAAAATATAGTGAAATCAGAAACCCTGTTCAGAAATCAAATACAACGTACTCCACCAACTCTCCGAACTCACCAGTACAGTCAGCGAAGGAACGAACGTGAAAAGGAACGCTTGTTACAAAGACTGACCATTCATACAAAAGACACCGATGTGATTGAATTCCGGTTTTATTTGTCGTTTGGCAGATTTGTTGTTTTGTTCAAGATTTGTTGTTTTTTCATTGACACCACATTTCGATTTCGCGATTTGGCGTTTCGATCGAACTTGATTGTGAATTGAAATACAGGCATTGAGTCGGCAGGCGTTGAATCAATCAATAAACACGCTACCTGAGACAATGCTCGTTTTCCAATTTCCACAACAGTATTTAATTCTTAGATTGAAAAGTTGTTTGAATTTGTATTCTTCGGTTCGATCTTCCGAATACGAATCGCTGTCAACTTCGAGCAATTTATATTTGCATTTAAAATTTGATTCTGTGCAAAAATTGAACACATTTTCCAAATCTTTCAACTGCTTCAGGTCGATCTTCATCTTCTGACTTCCGCCGTGTGTGTTGTGTTTGATCAGCTCAGCCACAAATTTATCAACAAGTTGACATTGACCACACAACCAATTAAAGATTCAAGATTCAAGATTCAAGATTTCACCTATTTTCAAGATTTCAAGAATCGGATAAAATTTCACCTCCACTGGGACTACAATGCAATCAGAAATACAATGCCGTCGTCGTCGTAGACATGAATAGTAAAAAAACAAACAACGAGTTTCTGCTTCACTCCATTGAATAAAAATGCAAAAAAAACAAGCAGAAACGAATGAAAAACCCAGTTTCAGGTAAACTCCTAGTTTTAGTACAGTTTATTTACGTTGCCTGATCAATCAAGACGGGAGGGGAGCTGCGCTGCGCCGTTTAAAGTTGTAGGCGCACGCATTTGGTTATTTATTTTTCTGTTTCAATCACGCACACAAAGTTTTACGAGCACACAAAATTCAGTGAACGATTTTTTGTTTTAGTCTCCAAAAAATAATTCTTTTTTCCACTGCATTTTTGTTATTTATTTTTTTGTTTCAATCACGCACACAAAGTTTTACTCCAAGCACACAAAATTCAAGAACTTTATTTTTACTTTGGCTTGGCTTTTTTATTTTTATTTTTAATTGATTATTTTCTAAAATTATTTTCTGACTTTATTATTTTTTGATTCGAAAAAAAATAACAATTTTTGGTTGGCCTACATAGGGAAAGAAATATTTTGTACTAAACAGCAAAAAGAAAACCAGAGCGTGAATTATAAGCAATCACGCTTTTAGACGTTTTAGAAAGGTGTGGCAGCCAATTAATTCAGTTTTCTTTCGCTCAGTTATTGAATCAAAGAGAAGAAAATGCAATTCCATGTTACAACTTCTTGAATTAAGGAACGTGAATTAAGGTGAAGAAGCTGAAAACAAAGCGGCGCCATTCGTGTGCTTTCGTTGTCCGCGATCTCAAGGAAAGGCCGACCGCCCTGATTGGTTGACCCAGAAAAACAAACAAGTGGCACGGTGATTGGTTGCACGGTGCATGCAACCACAATGACCATAGACAAAAAAACTTTATGCTCGGTTGGTTGATCGCGCCCA
The DNA here is from genome assembly GCA_030248135.1 of Theristus sp. LFF4_11. Classification (NCBI taxonomy): domain Eukaryota; kingdom Metazoa; phylum Nematoda; class Chromadorea; order Monhysterida; family Xyalidae; genus Theristus; species Theristus sp. LFF4_11. The sequence goes on from JASANC010003918.1 coordinate 15,751, forward strand.
GATTGGGAAGCCCAGAAAACAAATAAAGAGAACGAGAATCTATCACACTGATTGGTTGGCCAAAAAAACAATGAAAAACAAACCCAGCATGCTGATTTGTGGTTGCACCAAGCTACCACGACGAAAAATTTCTGTACGCACACTTCGGTCGGTTGTTCAAAACTTTGTGCACCATCATTTAAAAATTTGTGGCAGCCAAACTCACTCAGAGCACAATCCAAACACGCAGCAATCGCAAACGGAATTCGAAGGATCTGTGAATTTGACAAACGGGACGGCACCAAAGACAAGCAAAACATCACTGAAAATTGATTTTAGTCGATTTTCATAAGTAAAAGCCCATTTTTATCGCAGTTGCTTAAAAGTCAATGGTCATATTTCATCTTGAACAACCCGACAGAATCAGAATTCAAAGTTGACTTGTTGTTTTAAAACTTTAAATTCACTTTTAGCAACGTCGTTCAAAACTCAACGCATTTTTTGAGTGAATCAATCAATCAATCAATCACAAATTTATTACGGCAGTCCGTGAAACTGGTTGTAAAAGACACAACACAATTCAGTAACGAAAGCGTGGGAGGGAACAGACAGACAGAGCTCATAGCCTTCGGAACAATAAAAACTGGTGAATTGAAGGAGAAACGGATAATATAACAATAAATGGAATCAGTTAATCGTTTTGTGTTTTTCCGATCCATTTTCCGCATCGACAAGTTTTACAGATGGGTTCCCAATACTTCCCCACAGATGGGTAGATGCTGTGCGTGTGCAGCCGCTGCACCCGTGCCAGTGGAATGGATTTTTGATGAAGATGCATGTGCATTTCTTTCATAATGTAGCACTCCGGGATCATGAGCAATGAGCAATGCGGATGCGGGGCAGGTGCATATCATAATGAAGCGTTGCGGTACCGAAGGCGAAAGCAAATTTTCGAGGGGGGGTGTCGTCACGTGGGGGGGGGGGTAGGGTTAGGGCTTTGAAAAAAAATTTTTTTTATTTTTTTCGTTTTTTTTTTAATTTGGATTTTTTTTTTCAAACTTAAAAAAAAAATTTGAAAAATTTTTCTTCTACTTTGCTCTGAAAATTCGATTTATGGCATAATTTTTTGAAAGTTCAAACCAAATTTTCTTCCTAACTTCTTTGTGTGCTTAGGTAAATGTCATTATTTGGTCATTTTGACCGACGTACTCCATGTTTTTCGATTTGGATGACTTCTAGAGTCAATTTTTAGCGTTGAAATGACTTAACTGAATTGAAATATCGTTTCAGAAATTGTTTTCTTGCAACTTAGAACATGTTTTTCAGTCGGTAGGCCATGAGATGAACATGATATCTTGTTGATTGGCGTATGTTATAGGTCTACAATGGAGTTGTGCGATATATTGTTAAACAATTAGAGCGGAGATGTTGGTTTATACTACATCACACGACCGTTTTTCAGATACCCGATAACATGGCCACATGTTAAAACTTGCGTGCTGAGCTAAACTAACGTGTTAAACTTGCGTCTGTCAGTTGCCCGCAACGTGATCGCGAAATCATGGTACGTGTTTTCGATACGATGATTTGAAGAGTGGGCTCTCGCCATGTGGCAGATAGCATAGCTGGTTGAACCTGAAAGTAAGTGTCTTGGGGGGGGGGGCGATCGGGTCGACAGGGGTTGCCGACTTAGCTACAGCAAACAGGAATTTTTGAACACAGTCAAATTTTAGTAATTTTCTAAAGAGGAACAACTAAGAACGGTTCAATATTCAAGTACACGTCGAAAATTGTTCTGTTTTACTGTTGAAAATGCAACTTTCCCTCTATGAAATGGACATAATTTCAATAAAACACGATTTTCGCTCTTATAGTTATCCGGATCGTTCTGAAAATAGTCTAGATGAACTCAGCTCGACGAGACGCTTCGAACAAACTTAACTTGTAGAAAAAATTTAAAAAAAAAATTTTTAATTTAAAAAAAATCCGGATTTTTTTCCCCTTAACCCTAGGGGGGGTGCCGAAAATTTTTCGCCGGTATTTTTCGAATTTCAAGCCGGTATGTGTATTTTCACGTGGGCTGGGGACAATTAGTGACGTTATGGGGGTCAAAAGTAAAACACAAGAAGAGGTATGGTAACGGTTTTTGGAAAAGGGGTCACCCAAACAAAATCTGGAAAGTTCCGCCATACGGGAGTCATTCGGGAGGCGATTGCACATGAAATGTGGTTTTTCAAACTCCCCGGTTGATTTAACACAACTTTGATTTTTGAAATTTAAAAAAATTTTTAACAAAAATGACGAGTTTTGTTTTTTAACAACCCTAGTCTTGGTTGTAACCAAGCTCTCGTATTGCAATTCGGTTTGGTCTCCGTCTCAAGTAGGTCTTTTGAAGAGAGTGGAATCCGTTCAAAGAAGTTTCACAAAGTATCTCGAAGGTGTAAATTTTGAAACATCATACACCCAGCGGCTCATTGATTTGCAGCAAAGTTCACTTGTATTCAAGAGAATTGTGTCAGACCTGGTAATGGTTTACAAATTTATCAATGCAAAGTGTTATGTCTTAAATCTATCAGAATTCTTTGAGGTTCACCAAGGGGAATTTGGTACTAGAGGTCATCAACATAAATTGAACACACCGCCTGTAAAGACGTCAATTAGAGCTGGTGCTTGGGCCGTGCGAACCATCCAACTCTGGAACAGTCTGAATCAAGACACAGTCTCAGCTCCCTCAACCTCTTCTTTCAAAAATAGGCTTATTGCAAACGAATCTCAACTCATCCATAAATTTATTGCGACACGTTTCCCCTCCCTTCTGGCTTGATTTCCGTGGACCTGGGGATGCCGCTCTCCGTTGCTCTTCCTTTCCCATTGAGAAAAACTTTGCGAATTGATAAATTCATCTTAGGTCCATTAAACATTCTTGCTTTAAAAAAAAAGAAAAAGAAAAACAAACAAACAATTACATTGTGTTCAATGTCCCCTTTCACTTCAACTTTTTCTAAACTTGCCAACATTGCCCTGCTTGTGGTCGGAAAATGTTTGTGGTACGTGTTCCGTTGCTAATCCTTTTGTGTTCTTTCAGGATTTCTTTTGTTAATACGTCAGAAACTTCAGAAGCCAGTCGAGTTTCGTCTTGTGCACTGAGATTGTGCGGCAGTTTGAGTTCGTATTCGTATCGTCGATGAAGTGGATTATCTGTTTTGTTTTGAGCAGTTTTGATCGGGCAGTCATGATTTTGATTCTCGCTAGTTATTTTATTTGTTAATGTTTCGTCGTGTGTGACAGTATTCGTGATTGATAACTTGTTTTGAAAAAAAGTTCAAAATTCAAATTCTCAGAACCTCAGCTCAGTCAGCTCAGTCAGTTCATCGTGTTTTGTTCGTGTGGTGGTTAATGCGTGATGTTATTGATTGTTTCATTGTATTTTGTACTAACGGGTATTACCTATTTCGATGCTTCGGCATCGTGTGACTACCTTGGTACGATAAACGTTACATCGTTACATCGTTACATCGTTAGTCGCGACGGCAGGACACGAAACAGCAACCAGAGTCAGCAGACAACGTAACGCTTGCAAACGGGGGCAGCTCGGACGCTCAAATTTTGATTGCGAGGCGAATCGTCACCTTATCTGCATCGGAAATGGTAAGCCAACCTTTGGGACGCTCAAAAACTTTATCGCAGATATTGTTGAAGCCTAAAATCAGTCGGTAAAACGGTCCAAAATCGACTGCTAAAGGTTTTGCGAGGTAATGTCAAAGAAAATTTTTGTTGAACTTTCGACAAATTGTGCCAAAATTGAGGTTTTCAGAGCATATTAGAAGAATGAACGAATGAATGAATGAATGAAAACTTTTCAAATTTTTTTGTTTGTTTTTTATCACTTTAAAATTTTTTTTTGATTTTTGTTTAACAACCCTACCCCAGAATGTTTGAAAAAAACTAAAGAATGCCGATTATTTTAATTAAAAAACCGTTTTAGCAGTGCGGGTGATCGGTATTTTAACTGTTTTTTTAACTTAGGCAAAAAGATAAAACGTAAAAAACGAAAGAATGCGTTTGACGAGATTGGCGAGATGTCGGACAAAAGCTGCCGCCGCAGCAGCGACGACTTCGCAGCCTGCTCCTCCTCCTGCAGCAGCGCAGAAAGACAAAATGGTCATGAGAACGCATTTTCGGCCGGTGTACGAAGTTCTGGACATGATCGGGCGTCCGCGCGCGCCACGACCAGCCGAGGGCGTCTCGGAACCAAGCGCGATCGAATACGAGCAGGCCGTTGTGAAGCCACAGATTCTGAGGTTTGTGTGCTGCAGCAGCTGGCTCTTACGTTGTATACTGAATCAATATCATGAAAGCACGCACACAATGAAATGAATATTGTTGCTGGTTGTTGTCAAGATTCAAAGTCTATTTTAACACACGGTCTTAATGACACGTGCGATATTTTGATTTGCTGGTATCTGCGGTTTTTCAGTCGTTAAAAATGTCCAAACGTGCGGTATTTTGTCCGCTGTACGCGCGGGCCGCGGGGGATAAAGAGCTACTGTGGAAATCAAAATTGGCTTGTGATAGATAACAGATAAACACAGTCAAAATTATTTTTTTGGGCATTTTTACAGTGAAAGTTGCTGAACTATTGTTAATCTGATCCAGTCTACTCACTTCTAAGTCTTATCCAATCGACCATATTGACTGTGAGCAGCTCGGAAATCGGAAAACTAAGAATGCTTATTGTGTTATCTTTTCGCTGCTGCGACTCCGCGAGTTTGCCGGCAGGCGTTAAAAAAAAACTAAAAGCAAATCAGTTTCATGTTGGGTGCTGGAGTTTGTGTCTGTACAGTTTCTGATGAACAGTCTGTGAAGATTTCTGCATTTTGTTGACTGAGAATTCTAGGATGCATTTTGCATCTTTTTCCAAAAAAAAAACGAATGCAAATTGCACTCATTTGAAGAATGCAAAGAACCTAGGTTGAGGCAATTGAAAAATGACCCGCCGAATGTCTCAACTGTATCGCAGGGACACGAGCACACGACGACGGGTCACTTCACCAATCTTGAATCGCCGCGTCGAGCTTGAAACTGGGTTTACAGATTTCCATGCGCGCATTGAGTCGTGAACCAAAATATAAAAAAAAGATATAAAATTGATTTCTCAGGAAATACGTGTCCGATCATGACCCGGTGTCGGCGGCCGATCATTTCGGCGTGCGTCGCTGGTTCACGCTGGAGCAAATGCTTGCAGCGCGCGTGCACTACGGCCACAAAGTCGGCACACTGCAGCCGCACGCATGAAGCAGTACCTGTACGGACAGCGCATCGGGACGTGCCTGTTCGACCTGCGTCGCACGGCCGCGCATCTCCATCGCGCGTTGAACTTCATCGCGCATCTGGCGCTACGCGACGGCATTTTCCTGTTCGTCACCAACGATCGGTTTGTGTGGCTGTGGAACTTGCATGGAACAGCGAACTGGTGTGGCGACCATTCGCGACAGTGCTGACGTGTTGTTGGTATCAGAACAAGCAACCGTGTCCGTTCTGTTTTGCAGTGCCCACATTGACCTCGTGGAGGACGCTGCCGTCGAAGTGAAAGAGTTCGCGCACGCGCGCCGGTGGCTGCCGGTCTGTGTCGCATGTCCAGTATTTGCCAATTTTATTGCAAAAAGCACACGATTACCATCTTTTATCCAAAAAGCACCCGCACTAACACGCATTACAACGAACACGCACCTGAGAAAGAACGCAAAAGCAGCGCGCTTTCAATGACGCAAACAGCGCTGTTTTTTTATTCTTCTTTTTTCTGTTCTGGTCTGTTTATCTGGTTGTCGATTTTTCATATAGAGTATTTTAATAAAGTTGGAACGCGATTAGTCTTGTCAAGATACCAACCAAATCAAGTCGTGTGCGGTTTGGTTGTCTTTTTTGTGTACCTGACGACCTGGGCCTGACTGATCCACTCTTCCAGGGCACCCTACTGAATGCGGCGTACAAGAGGGAGATGGAGATTCGATTGCCGGACTGTTTGATTCTGACATCCACCATTTCGCATCAGTTCCATCAGCATGCGGCCGTCGTTGAGGTGCGAGAAAAAAAATGAGAAAGTGACTCGGTGGTTTGGAATGTCTAAAGCTCCAATTCATATGCTCCAGTGAATTTATCGCCTCCCAGCGCTGGATAAAATCGGGCGCTTGTGTGCTGCTGGTGCATTGTCGGTGAAATTACAGCGAGCTTTTACCGGTTGTGGTGATAATTGAGATTGTTGATCAGCAATTCACTGATTGGCTAGTTTTTGAATTAGGTTCACTGATTGGGTCATATTACAAGCTCGACCCACCCAATTAGCTCGACGTCCAGATCTAAACGACAAAACGCTCAAATGCCATATGTTTCACAGTTTGACAGCACGTGTGTTAAAATTTTTGGCCACCCCACTAGCGACAAATCGCTGGAACATGTGAACATGTGTTTTTTTCAGGAACGGTCACATTCCCATTTCTAATTCAGAGCAGAACGTACAACCATCTAGAACCATCAGTTTTCAAAAAACTGTGAGCTTGTGAAGTTCTGACAAGCTGCTGAAAAACGTCGCTTGTTTTCCCGCTTGAAAAACGTCGCTTCTTTCAGGCGGCGAAACTGTGCGTGCCGACCGTGGCGGTGGTCGACAGCAACAGCGACCCGCGTCTCGTGACGTATCCGATTCCCGGCAACGACGACTCGCTGTCAGCCGTCGAATTCTATCTGCGACTCATCAAACGCGCCATTCTCGTCGGCAAACAGGCGCGAGCGCAGCTGCTACAGAGCGAGCGGACACAGCGCCACGATCAAGAGGTTCATCAAGAGGCCGCCGACGACGCACGTGCTCGTGAACGCTCGGAGCGACCCGCCGGTGGGCAACGCGGCGACGCCGTCGCACGGACGGACGCGGAACGCCACTGGCGTACGGGCGTGCAGAACTTGGTGGAGACGCTCCGGGCGCACGATACACCGCCAGCAGATGATGCCGACCATTGAGTCGCACTTGTGCCGTCCTTTGGAGCGTGCTGGACAATCGCAATTTGTTGACACTTGGCACAGTGACAAGCACAACGCAGGAGAGCATTTTTGAAGATCTGGATTTGGACGGTTACAATTTCCAGTGCTTCGTGCGTTCTTTGTTCTTTTTCTGTGAGCGAACTCAAAGGCCACGGATTGTTGTGCGTATTCGTGGATTGTTTTGATATGTTCTTTTCTTTTATGTTGTTATCAGTCTGTTTGACATGGGGGGGGTACAATTCCGGCCCGCTAATTCCGGCCTGAAGAATTCCGGCCCGCTCATTCCGGCCCGAAGAATTCCGGCCCGAAGAATTCCGGCCCGGAGAATTCCGGCGGAGAATTTTCGCCAGCACGAACAATATTAAACCACACGAAGTGATTTTGGTAATGAAATAATAAAATAAAAATATCGATGTTCACATGTTACAGTGTATTTTCAATGATGTTCGTCCTGTTTGCTTACATGGAAAGTAAAACCTTTTGGAAAAAAAAAAAGAAACTACAACTAAATTTTTATATTTTTATCATGAACAGGATTTGTGACCCTTTTACCTTATCAGGAAGGCTTGGCTTAGGATTGGGAACCTACAACAAGTCACTGCAAGCAAGTTCTAAACAAAAATAAAAAATAACTTTAAGAATTTATTTACCAAAAATCACTTCGTGTGGTTTATTATTGTTTTTGCTGGCTAATTCTCCGGGCCGGAATTCTCCGGGTCGGAATTCTTCAGGGCGCCGGAACTTCGGGCCGGAATGAGCGAGCCGGAATTCTACGGGCCGGAATTTCGCGAGCCGGAATAGTACACGAGCCGTTTGAAATTATCTAAAAAATGCAGTCAAGTCATTGCTCAATTTTTTTTACGGTGATTTTAACGTTTGGCGATTGTTGAAATAATTGAGGACATTTTTATTGATGGAACAAAGTAAGATATCAATGAAGTGCGGAGTCACCAAACGCCAAAACTAAATAAAACTGATTTTATCTTAAGAATTTAATTCTTCTGCAAAATACAGGCTTCTCTGCCAAGCTAAATTCCTATTCATGGTTGCCGGTGTGTGCTGTGTCTGTGTGGAAACCTGTTTTAGTCCAAGAATTTCTTGCAGTCTCGTCCAGGTTTGAAACGATGAAATCACCTGAAGTGAAAAAGGTGCGCAAGATAAAACCGGAGAAAACGAACAAAAACTGTGCTTGATTCTGGAAGCAATGTTTCCAGAAGCTGAAGCAATCCCTGTGGTGATTGATCAACAGCCGCGAAAAATAGGGATCGATCATTTACAAACGGCTGTTGGCGATGCTGACACTGAATTGACCACATCCCGCTTTGCAAAAAACGCACCGGAAAACAAAGAGAACGTCAAATGAGAGAGGCGAAAACGAAAGTTAAAAATCGGCACCGACTTGCTGGAGCAATCGAAACCGTCTGATGAAGCAGAGAAGAACGAGGATGCGAGCGCCGATGACAATGCGACTGAAGAAAAACGCGCAGGCTGTTAGTGACTTTTGCCTTTTTGTGCTATTCTAAACTGTCATTTCAGCTTGCTGAAAGCCAGCTTTTCTAATTCAAGAACAGCTAGTCCACTGATTGCCCATACCCTTTTCCAAGCTAGGGCACCGCGGTATGCCACGAAACCGCAAACACGAACTTCATGTACGCAAAAATGACTTACGACTTTCAGCGATGGTTCACGTTGCATTGGGCGATCTGCTGAAGCTGCAAGAGTCAAGCTCAGTGTTGCTCTGTTCAATCGTGCTGTGTTCGGTGACGACAACACCCAGAGAAACCAGTCACCCAGCTCCAGTGACTTAGCCACGATCAAATCAACGGACGCCGACGCCACAAACACAAGTCCGGCATTTGTGATGCGTCAAAATGGTCGTCGCGCCAATGAGTTCGTGAAGCGTTCAAAGCGCAAACAACGTACAGCGTCGGTCAGACGGAACGAGAAGAAGCGCAGAGCGAAACGAGTGAAACGGCGACCTCGAGAAGAGTCGTCAAAGCCAGCCACGGTCGATGTTCGCCCAGCAGACGACGTCGCGTTCTGTGTCGAACACGGCGACGCCGGGCAGACCGGTGAATGGAGCAGAAAACACTTTTTTGTTGGTTTTTTGTGAACGTTACCTGCGGTTCATCTGATCAACACAGTCCAAACGTTGCGTTCATTAACCCAAGCAAGGTTTTTTGGACCTTGGTAGTCCAGTGTCTGCAAAAGAAATTTCACTCGAGGTGCAACTATGTCGGATGATTCCTGCGTCTCTTCTGCAAAATACAACGTTCATC